>WOFM01000556.1:1240781-1259522 GCA_011428145.1 Ericerus pela
TACATGATTTCACACGTTTAGTTGATATTAGTTTATCACATTTTGGAACACCCTTATTCAACAAGTATTAAACAAAATTTAACAAAACTTTTCTCAAACAGATCCGAATTGAAATCCATTACCGCAATATAATATGTCGATAAATAATTTCGAAAATACATCGAAATATATGTTATAATCTAGTCATTATTAATCATTTATTTAATTTTATGTAATTTATTTTATTTATTTTGTTTGGGAAATGAACATAAATGTGTAATAATATAGAAATTCAAAATTAATTTTCGTTCTCGCGATAAATCATGTTCACTTGTTTTATTGGACTGTGGAGGGGTGTTGTTCTGCACTCCACCTGCACTCGCTTACTAACATTTAGCGCAACTACTCTCGATAGCGCGTACTAACAATATTCAGGTTGTGCGAACAAACACAACTTTTTTCATTCGTTCACCCGAGAACGCTGAAACTCATTTCCCACTCAAACTTTAATCTCGTAATGGAGGGAGATCGTTCATCTTCCTCAAACTTGTAAATTGTACTTTAAATCATTGCATTATAGTATCTCTAACTAACTTGTTTCTTTCCTTGGATTTCAACCTCACTTCAATAACCTACCAAATATACACGTTTGCTCTTCATGTCGTCGTACTATTCCTGTTGTAACGGAAATCCCACCTTCACTCATTCTTCATCATCATCATCACGATCATTATATATATATGTCATACGTACACTCTCACCACGAAGTGCTTTCCCCTACTACTTTCGATCGTACATTACTGTTGCTTCGCCATTTCGTATTCTGTTAATAATGTATTTTTCATTCGTGCAATAAACCTCAATATTACCACAAGTCTCAAGTTCTTTCGATCCTCGTTCTGTACGCCTCACATCATGGTAGCCATCGCTGCGGTAGAACTATGAGGAGAGACTTAAAAAATTTTTAAACAAATGAAATAATCTGTTAAATTTATTTTACTGTTGCGCGAAAATCTTTTCATGTTTTCTGTCGTGTAATATATGAAGAATTAATTGTTTTTTCTTCTCGAGAAATTTAAACTCGAAATTTAATTAATTTTAATTTTTTGAAAATTCAAAAAATAAAATCGTAAATTTGAAGCTGAAGTTCCCGACTTAATAACGGCCGAACCTGGAAGTCATCGAACGCTAAAACCAAGAAGGACCGCCAAAGAGATCGAGTGAACAGCCCAAGGAAAACTGCTCCCGTCGTCGAGGACTCATCGCAGATCCACAAAATCGAGGACCCAACTTTTCGGACAACTCCAAACAAAATTTAAGCAGCCAGTACAACGGTCAACAGCAAAGAACAGAAAACTGGGATTATTCGTCAGCGCAACAGATGAAGTAAAGTAAAATATTTTATTTTTGTAAAGGTAATATTTATTGAAGTTGGTTATTTTTCGTGGTACATAATTGTGTGTTTGAACTAGGTAGAATAATAATTAAATTTTTATGCCCCCAATAATTAGTCTGTGCGAAGGAAAATTGGGTGAATATAATATTAAAGAAGAAGAATTGAAAGAATTAATTAATAAATTTGAAGGTGAAAGAGTTATCGATATAAAAATAGAAACTTACAATTTACCCTACGTCACATATTTCACAGGGGAAATAATATTAGAGTCCTTTGTAGTAGATATTTCAGGAAGAATAGAAAATATTAGTAGCCTAAAATATATAAAAATTGCAGAATCCTCAGTAAACTATTTCTCAAATAGAATTTATAGTTCAGAAAAATCAAAAGAAAAATTCATGAATAGATTTTTCTAATTGAATAAATTAAAAAAAACTGGATAAAATAGAAAATCGTGAAGAGAAAAGTTTAATAAAAAAATTAGAAAAAGAATCAATCGAAAATAAAAAATTCGCACCTATTTGTAATAAGGAAAATAATTTGTTAGGTTTTGAAAAAATAGAAGAAGAAATGGCATCCCCAAACGAAATTAAACCCATACAAGCCCCACTTGGAAAAGTTTTTAATGGGAAATACTATTTAGATTGGCGTAGAATGATCATATCTGCTATCCGAGGTGCAGGATACTATGATATTTTTGGGGAACACGAATTTTTACAGCCATATATAAACAATATTGATGATTTAAATTTTCGGCCAGATAGAAATATGATAAATTACTGTAAAATGCAGGATAACGCCAAAGCGTTTGTTTTAGAAAGAGTATCTAATGAAATAACAAAACAAATACGAGATTGCAATACAGCAATTCTTATGCTAAAAAAATTAGATAATATTTACGGCACAAAAACTTCTGTCACTGCAAATATGGCAAAAGCAAAATGGACTGAATTTAGATTTCAACCAGGAGGAAATATGAAAGGTTTCTTAAAGAAATGGGATGAATTAGTAACCGACGTGAGAGATAGTGGTAAAGAAGTAACCGAATCAGAGGAATTAGAAAATCTACAATTAGCCTTATGTTACGAACAGGCAATTGCGAAAATCCAGTATGAAAATTTACCCTTAAACGAGAAAAACTTAGACAATTTTAAAAGAATATTAAGGGAGGACTCTGATCAAAAATTCAGAGATCAAACTCTAAAGAAACAAAATAGTAATAATAGTCAAGTTAATAATAATTATAAAAATAATAATAACTATAATAGGAATAATTACAGGGGAAGATATAACAATTATAGAAATAGAAATAATTATAGAGGAAACGGAAATGGTCGAAATGGTTACACTAATAGTAATCGAAACAATTTTAATAATAATGGCAATTTCAATAACAATGGTAATGGTGTCAATAATGAACCAAATCAGAATAATAGTTCGAATGGTAATGGCAATACCGGTAATGGCAATTACAGAGGAAATGGTTACAGAGGTAACTCAAATTATAGAGGAAACAATTATAGAGGTAATAATTATAGAGGCAATAATAGGAATGGTAATCAAAATAATAATCCAAAATGTTACAAATGTGGGCAATTTGGCCATATAGCGCAAAATTGTAATGGTAATGGTTCACAAGAAAATAATAACAATAATAATTTTAATAATAGTCAGGGAACATATCCCCCTAAAACTAATACAAGCCAACCAAACTCTAATAAAAAAGAGAATTCGGATCAACAGGTGAAAATGTCCTGTATGGTAAAAAAATTTAATGGAAATAATAATGAATGGTTAATGAACGAGCTAATTAATAATAATAATAATAAAAATGAAAATTATGATATATTAAATCATAAAGCAATTTTGGATGGAGCTGCAGAAGTGCATTTAACATCTGACTTAGATAAATTAGTCGATGTTAAAAAATTCGTGACTCCAATAAAATTGCAATGTGCAGGAAAAAATACTTTTTTATATGCTACCCATACGGGAAGAATGGTGATCAAAGTCGAGAATTCCAGTAAGATTCAATCATTGATAGAGTTAAAGGACGTTCATTATGTGCCGGATCTAAATTTAGATATCATCTCAGCCATAAAAATTACGAACACTGGTATGATCAATATAGATCAACAAAAGGATATAGCTAACATATATTTTATTGAAAATGCTGAAATAATAATAACAGCAAAAAAAGAAGAGGGAATATTTTATGTATATTATAATATCGAAAATAAAAATAAAAACTATAATAATAATATGAATAATAATGATAATAACATAATATGTGCACCCGTCACTCAGAATATAGATGATGAATGGGATGATTTCACTGTGGAATTAGAAATTCAAGAAGATGACGATAATGAGGAATCATCTGAGGGGGGTGAGAAAGATGAAATAAAAGAAGATAATAATGAAATTGAGGAAATACCTCAAAATCCACAAATAAATAATAATATTAATAAAAAATTAATTATACATAGGAGATTAGGGCATTTGAATGCCAGATATTTACAAAAACTTAAAAATTTGGCAGTAGGCATTCCAGATAATATAAATTTTAGGGATGAGGATTTCTTAAATTGCCAAATATGTTGCATTGCTAATAATTCGAGATTGGGTCATAATAGTGTTAGAAATAAACCTACTCGAAAACTAGAAGTAACATCCTCAGATATTATGGGTCCATTTACTCCTTCAGTAGCAAATCAAAAATATATCCTAACATTTATAGATCATTTCTCGAAGTATACGTTCGTGATGCCCATTGTTAGCAAAAGTCAGGTAACGAATGAATTTAAGAATATTATATTATCCATGAAAAATAAATTCCCAGAGTACCCCATAGGGACTATTAGGTGTGATAACGCCAAAGAATATACTGATATAAAAATACTAAATTATTGCAAGGAAGCTGGCATAACGATGGATTATGTGGTACCATATTCTCCGGAATTGAATGGTGTTGCCGAAAGGCAAAATCAAACTTTAATGAGGAGAGTACGGGCCATGCTAATTGATGCCAACCTGGACATAAAGTATTGGTCTTATGCTGTGGTAACAGCGGCCTATCTAATTAATAGATCCCCCACAAAGGCAAACGAAGGATATAAAACACCCTACGAACTATTCTATGGGATAAAACCAAACCTTAAAAATTTAAAAGTTTTTGGAGCATTGACCTACAGACATATTCCTGTAGAAGTCAGAAAGCAAAATGCCACCAAAGCCAAAGCAAAATCTAAAAATAAAATTGACCCAAAGCTAGCTCATAGAGCCGAAAAAAATATAATGATGGGTTATACAAATACGGGATATTGTCTTAAAGACCCCTACAACACAAAATCATATATTTCATGTGATGTTAAAGTGGATGAAACCCAGAACATAAAATCATTACTCATAAATAATAAACCATTAGTAATAAAATCATCAGATTACGAATACGATTTGGGAATAATTAATCCTGTAATCATGAATATAAATATAAGATACAATAAAATATATATAGAAGATAATATACCCAGAAATTATTCTGATATAGAATCAAACCCTTTTAGAGATGATTGGATCAGAGCAATAAATGACGAATTTAATTCTCTCGATGATATGAATGTGTGGGAAATAGTCGACTATGATCGCCAAAAACTAATAGATACAAGATGGATATTCACAATTAAATTTGATGAATTTGGGAATCCAAAACCCAAGGCAAGGCTTGTAGCAAGAGGTTTTAAGGATAGAACCGAATATAATATTGCGGAAACCCATGGCCCCGTAGCATCAATAGGGACAATAAGATCATTGCTATCTATAATAAATAAAGAAAAATTAATTATGGTACAGTACGATGTAAAAACTGCGTACCTAAATTCACCAATTATTAAACCTATATTTGTACGAAAACCTGAAGGTGTGAATATCAACACAAATCAGGTTTTAGAATTAAAAAAATCTATATATGGATTAAAAACATCTAGTAAGTCATGGTATGATCTGTTGGACGCAAAAATAAGGGAAATGGGCTTTATTAAAACTAAGAGCGATAGATGCTTATATACACTAATTAATAATAATGAAAAAATATATTTTCTAACCTACGTAGATGACATATTGATCGCATCGAACCTGCAGTCATCAATTACAAAAATAAATGAGGAGCTACAGAAAGATTTTACGATCACCATCATAAATAACCCAAAATTTTTTGTGGGACTAGAAATAAATAGAAATATAGAACAAAACACAATAATACTCTCCCAATACAAACACATAGAAAAAATGCTGAAAAAATTTGGAATTTCGGAGTTGAAAAATACGAACACTCCGATGGAAACGGGATTAAAATTGGATAAAATTGAAGGTGGCATAGATGACACCGAATATAGGTCAATGATAGGTGGATTGCTATACTTAGCGAGACTTACAAGACCGGACATTTTATTCCCGGTAAATTTTCTATCCCGATTCCAAAATAACTCTAACAATACATTAAAAAATTATGCAAAGAGAATTTTCAAATATATTAATAATACGAAAAATTACAATATAATATATAAATCAGAAGGGGATGGTATACAGGCCTATATTGATGCCTCGTATGCACCCCAAGTAGATGAAAATAATATAGACATAAATAATTTAGGAAAGGGAAAATCCATAACAGGATTTATGATATTTTCTTATGGGGATTTAGTAGAATGGAACTGTGGTAAACAAACTATTCACGCATCATCTAGCACGGCAGCGGAAATAATCGCAGTTTATGATGCACTAGATACTATAAAAGTCACACAAAATATGAATTATGAAATTTTAGGTGAGAAATTAAGCGTAGATATAATGGAAGATAACATTTCAACGCAAAAAATATGTTCAGGGGGTAGTCAGAAAAAATCGAGAGCCCTAATGATCAAATGCTACTCAATTTTGGAGGCATTTGAAGAAAAAATAATATTCTTTAGAACTGTAAGCTCCGAAAATCAGTTAGCAGACATTTTGACAAAATCACTAGATCGATCAAAATTTGAAAATATTGTTGTCAAAATATTAAACGAAACGAATATTTACACATAATATAATATAAAAATAATTCGTTTATTCCAAAGTCATAATATATTTCAGAATTCATCATCATAATATAAAAGTCGTCCCAAGTCCAAAATATAAGTCGTAACATGAAAATAAGTGCTTAAATATAACCTTCAATTTAATGCAAAATTAGTACTCAACAATACCATTTACCAGAAAATACTTGCAATAGATAAATGCTTCAAATATCGAAAATATTAACAAAGAAAAAAGCAAGAAAATCAAGCAAGTAGAAACCCTACATTTCGAATAATAAAAATTCTGTACATTTTTCAACAACCGTGAGAGAAATACACGTAATATTCCCACACGAAGTAATGAAAGGTAATTCTACGACAATAAACACAATAGAGATTAAACCCATTACATGACCGCAAATTAAGATAAGTCGAAAACGTTCCTCTATCATATAAAATGTTGTAAGCGCCAGTTCAAACACAATGATGTACTCGAAAGATAAAGAAGCGATGCGATGAATATTATTCTATAATCTTTTCATGTCATGTACAACAGATAATACCTGTAAAACGTAACGTTTCTGATAACCGATCGTGTGCCTCATAAACCTTTGTCAATTTATTTAATCGTGATTATTTTTTTTTCTTTTTTTTTTCCTTTCTTCAATTCTTATATAGACGTAAATGTTCGAGAATATTTTCAGAACACACTTCCGAATATATTTTATATTAGTCATCAATGTATACGAAAAACTTTTTGCATGTTACCATTTTTATTTTTTTTTATATATTTTTATAATTATTAATATTTTTTATTCGATGCCATATATTATTCAGCATCACATATTAACCTACTATTGCATGTATTTTACCATTTATTTATTTATTTATTTTGAATTATTATTCTCGAAGCACAGCAAACCAAAATTTTTTTTAGAAACATAGAGTTACCATAATATTTAAATTAATACGATGTCAACATTTTTTTAGAAAATATTTTATTACGTATATGTCATTTTTAATATTAACATTTTTATATAAACAATAATAATTTTACTTTCAGCGTCGAACATGATGAAGAACTCATTCGATAAAATTTCAGGGGGGTGTTGTAACGGAAATCCCACCTTCACTCATTCTTCATCATCATCATCACGATCATTATATATATATGTCATACGTACACTCTCACCACGAAGTGCTTTCCCCTACTACTTTCGATCGTACATTACTGTTGCTTCGCCATTTCGTATTCTGTTAATAATGTATTTTTCATTCGTGCAATAAACCTCAATATTACCACAAGTCTCAAGTTCTTTCGATCCTCGTTCTGTACGCCTCACATCAATTCCAATAAATTTAGGCTTTATGGATGCTCATTGGATAGTGTACTGATGAATTGTCAAATCATACTTGGTTATTCTTACGTTTTTAGTCTGTGACCTAGTTCACATCCACAGCTAACGCTGATAATTATTTTGTACAGTAAGTCAAGTTGGTCACACAATGTCATGTTATCAACAAGTTTTAATATACGTATGTTTTTAATGAATGGTGTCTTCATTATTTTTCATGTTTTAATATTCATTTTGCTGCCTAGTTTTCACAATTAATAATGGTAGTGTAAATATCAATGTTTGAATGATCGTCTTCAAGTTCAGAATGATTACCAACTTCACAATGGTTATGGGCTCGGAGTCTTTCTAGTTAATGTGGTTCTCTTCATTCTGGTCATGTAGAATATGGCTGTCAAAAGCTGCTCATTGGTAATGTCTTAATTTGCCTCATTGTTTGTTGTGCTATTCTTTTTGGTCCTAGTTACCTGGTTCAAGATCTGAAATTGTAGATTCCAAATGTAAATTTTATATTGAGCCATTGAATGGCTGTAACTCCAAAAGTTGGAAGTATCACATCAAATTAATGATGATGAAGGAAAGGTTGTGGGACATTATAGAGTATCTTACACTGAAGAAGAATTACAATGATGACTGGACAAAACAAAATAACAACCATGTATATCATTGTAATCAATGTGCAGGATTTGTTTTTAGAGATAATTTGTGGGTATGATACTGCCTTTAATATGTATAATGCTTTAATTAATTCCTGTGGTTGTGCTACTGATTTAAAACTCACTGATATGCGTTCTGAGCTCTTTACACATTGATATTGTTTTGGTTAATAACATTATTTAATATCACGCTAAGTGTTGCCAAATTGCGGAGCTAGGAGACACCACTACCACCCGCCAATTTATATTGAAAATGCTGAAAAGTTTACCAGTAGAATATTGAACAATACGTGTATTACTAGAGGATAACGAGAATATTTTGTGAGACATCACAACTAATAAACTTACAAACTTCAGTCGCGATCTTTTGAATGAGAAAAAGGGATTGATGTTATCTGCAAACTCGTCATCTATCATTACTAGATTGAAATCAGCATCTGAAGTAAAGTCCGAAGATTTGGGTATCGTGATAATAATAATAATAATAATAATAATAATAATAATAATATTAATAATAATCGTAATTATTCTCGTAATTTTTGTGGTTGTCGATCTAATACTCAAAATAATATGTATCAAAATTGCAATCACATCTCTATCAACCGTAATTCAAGCAAAAATTTGAATCAGTCAAGTAACAGTGATTGATTTAATTCTAAACATTGTAATCAAAATCCACTGCATTGTAATAATTCACATAATTTACAATGCCTGAATGAAACTTCAGATTGTCTATAAATTTACATTTTTTTTGTTCCATATTTAAAGAAATAAAATTATGACAAAATATTAATATTGACATAAATTTTAAGTAAATTCTTTTTTATAATACATTATCAGAAAGGTAATGTTTATAATCGTACTTTGCAAGCAAAAAGTATTGCTTATCATTGATAAATAGTGTAACCTCGATACAAAGTGATTTTCCTTTAATTTAGAATTTTTATTTTTATGAAACATTCACTGGCCTAACTGGGAATCAAATCTGTAACCTCTACATTACTAAGCTGTCACTATACCGACTATACTACAAAAGCTAGTTGGAAGAAAGTAGTCGCTATGGGTGTATTTGTTTATTTTGATTATTTTTTCTCTTTGAAGTTGCTGACAGTTACAATTAGTAGTTATTAATGGTTCTGCTCCTATGATTTTGTTGCTTTCTATTCATTAATTATAAAAAATATTTTCCTCAGCAAAGTTTGAAAATGATTTTGTACGACTCAAGAATTGCTCACATGCTACGCTCATTTTGCAAACTTCCCATCACTTGTAAACCCTCACTTTTTTAAGCCTTTGCGTATAATATACTATCAATAATAATCACGCCACAAAGTCTCTTGTCACAATGATAATAATTCTTCACTAGAATTATTCATTTCTTTCAATTCTGATACATGTGTAAAACGTTTATTCCATATATCAAATATCTGATACCAAGATTTGTGAGAAATATCGTCGTCATTGGATTCTACATTTTCTAAGAAATTTTAACTGATTATAATGTTATGTCACTTATACAATGTATTCTGTATCAAATATCACAACCAAATTTTTAGATTACATTTACTGAAATAACCTGTCATGTAGTTACTTTTCATCAACAGGTGTCATTTCAAATGTATGTTAAAAGTCATATCATCACCTTAAGATCTTGGTAACACAGACACAATATAGTCAATAATTACTAGTACATTAATAACTTGCCCTACTAGGCATATAAAACCTTTGAAATAATGTATGTCAAAGTTGCATAAAAGATAAACGTGGTGAAATTATATAATTCTACAAGACCATTATGGGTATCTATGCATTTTAATCCCAGAAATATTGCGTAATTTGGTGTTCTTCCATTAATCAATAAATTTCAGAAAAACGATATTATTTTAAAATTATTTTTAACATTATAGGTAATCATTTTGTTTCAATAAAGTGACAGTAAAGTCTGTAAACTCTGATAGTCCACCAAATATACGATCACTAATATGACAATAATCATTAAACTTATCATTATAAAATGTAACTGCATGAAATTACTAAAATAATTATTACCATCAACATTGGATACTTCATCAGCATTATCATCCTCACTTTGAAAAACCTGTGGAATATTATCCGATTTTTTGATCAAAAGTTTCTGTTACATTTGCCACTTGCAAACACCATCAGCCTCTGGAAAATGGCGTACTTTGTAATCACCTTTCTTTTTTAATTTTCAATACTATCGACATTATAATTTGTGGCATTCAGAGGAATCTATAACTTAATATTCAATTTAATAAGGACCTAAGGTCTATCATATCATCAAAATTGAAAAAGGTAAAAAACTGATAATATGAAAAAAGAGTCCAGATCAGATCCTCTCTTTTGAGAAAATCCTAATACCAATTCAATTGATGTCAGTATGTGGGCTTTAAATTTTGCAAGTTTCATCATTATATACCTACATGTCTGTTTGATATTGTAAAAAAAAGTGTGAAAGTTCAATATACCTGTGGGGATTAGTCAACACTCGTATGAGGTTATAGGCTTGGCCTATCGACGACAGTCGTCACCTTTGATGACAAATAATTGTGCATTGCACATTTAACAAAAATGTAACATATGTTTGTTTGTTTGTACTTCTATCATTGCAAGTAGACAAGTTACAAATCTTGGTCCGTGACAAATTGAGAGATAACAATCTCTGCAATGTCCCAAACTGATACAGAGATGCATCAGAGATGCATTCTCCCTACCTTACTGTTGCCATAGCAACCGTAAAGTACAATGAATTATCTACACGTTAGCCTATGTAATTAGTACTTAGGTGTGTATGTGTACTTGTAGAAAGCCGAGTATATAAGACCAGAAAATCTTAGGGTAAATTGCCAGTGTTTGCCAAGGTCCATGCTCCCTCATACCTTTTTGGTATTTTTCTACAAACATGCAAATTGTTCTGTTGAACACCTTCTGTTGTTGGGATACTTTCCACAATGTAAAGTATTCCACAATACCTATCTACATTTTTTTAAACTGGTCATTTTGGTAGAAAAATTTTTAAGGTGCTGCTCCATTTTCCTGAGTTGAATTGAACATGATTTTGTTTTCTCAAAAGGTTGAAGATTCAATTAAAATAGGTGTGAAAAAAAAATTTTTCTTGCAGATATAATCCTGTTTGTACAACTGTCACCTGTCTATTTTATGAGCAAATTTGTAGTGTGAATCAAATTTTGTTTGGAGAACTGGACTCTTGAACTTTTCAGTATATCTATAAATTTTTCATAATATAGAATACAGCTAATATATTGATCCACCAAGGATCCAACAACTTTTGAGTTATAGAATGATGCAAATAAACTATCAGACCAGATACTTCCATTAATTTTATTTTCATTTTTTGTTGTATTCCATGAAATGGAAGTTTTATTTGTTTTTTAGAATTGATTCCATACTTCCGTATAAAAAAAAAAGCATATATTTAATGTATAAACATTCAGCTGAAACATGATAAATATGTATCTAACTTGTATGTGTGTGTGTATGTAATGCGCTGCCAGCTCATTGTGAATGTCTGCTTGTGAGTGTGTGTGTGTGTATGTGTGTTATGTGAAAAACAGAATTTGAAACTGGACAGTGCGCCGTGCAGTTTTTTTATGCAACCTCAACTTTTTTGTATCTAATATTTTTTCACACCCGGGAGGAAGTGGACTAGAGAGCAAGAATGTTTTCACATTAAAAAAGTACCAAGATATTATCAGGTTTATTTTTTTGTTATCTTTATATTTAATAAAATTTGTTTCCAAATTTTCATAATTTCTAAGGGTAGAGAATACCTGTTCTTTGCCATGGCACCCATATTTTCACTACTGACATGACAAAGATACAAACTGATCATCTACAATGTTGGACAAAATTACAAAATATTTCTGAAACTGTCCCTCTGTAGTCTACATGATTTTTGATGAAAAAAAAAACATTATTTATTCAGAATTATCAGACAAATATATGGCTTCCATCAATTCGACGCTGTTATTTTCATTTTCATATATATCCACATTTTTGGGCACATAAAAAGGTAGAATTCACTTTTTTCAAAGAAATAATTTAACAGAATGATTATTTTGATTATGTTTTTTAATTTCAAAGTTGATCATATATTTATTTCAAAGATGAGTCAGTATAACCACTTAAACCAAAACAATAGGTGAAACAGGGAGCTGTGGCAGTTATTTTAAAATGTACCACAATGATGAATAAAATTCTTGAAAATACCACTTAAATAAATGTTGGATCCTTCTCACACGCACTAAACATGGACTGGCACTGACAATCTAACATAAATTCATCCTCAATACACATATCCTCATCATTTTCTTCAAAATATGACGATGATATTTTAAAAAATTATAATTTCTTTGAATTCAAAGGTGAGATGGCTACATTGATGAACATTTTTTCTCTTTACAGTCATTTTTTTAAATGTCAAATCATGAGCCAATTACTTTTTATGAGTTATTTAGATGGAAAAAGTTATCCCCTAATTAACCATCCAAAAAACTTTCTGGGTAACTTCAATAGTTGAGATATTGACTGGAGACTAAGTTATGGTCAAATTTTTAATATCACCCAAATATTGGCTACATTTGGAAGGTAGGACAGCAAAACAATTGGAGAAAAAAAAATCAAATGAATTTGTTTTCAATAGTTTTTGATTAAAACAATGTCACATTAACATTCAATGCATTTTTCTTCAGGATCGAATTGTTTAACCCAATAAGTTTCTAGCATTTGTCACTCCCTCCCTTATGGCTACGGTTAGGGAATCACAATGTAATAATAATTATTTCCAATACAAATGTATGAAGTGGGTGATTTTGATAACATGAGTATCAATCACCTACTACATACACGTTTGTCACACTATACTTTTTACCACACCCCCTTTCTCCCCCCCAAAAAAATTTAGATAAATTTTTTATAATTGAAAATCATATAAGTGCAAACCATCTCCATATTTTAATCCAAAGCTCATAGTGCAGTGGTTATGGTGTTAGCCAGCTAACATGGATGGCAGAGATTCGAATCCTCCAGCAAAGGAAACTTTAAAAAAAAAAAAAATGATGACGTTAGGCTGTGCAGTAAGTAGGACCAGTGTATAAAGTGGCGCATGTGCCCAAGATGATATACATATAAAGTAAAGACTCTATAAAATTGATCCTGAATGATTCCAAAATCACCCACTTCATATATCACCAGCAAGTATTGCAAAAAAACATTAGAGATAAAACGTTCAATTCTCATCTGTGAGAGCAACTTTGCCTATGACTGATAAACTCAAAACAATTAGATTAGGTTCCAATCAACATTCAATGATTTCAATAACAAATTCTAATGTAATAAAGTACAGATTATACTAACAGTTGTGGACTCGTCTATTGAGCCCCTTAACAATTATTGGTTACAAAAGATTGTGTAACTAAAATAGTTATCAGAGATCATTATTAAAGAAGATGATTATTCAAATGTTCTTCATGAAGTGATTTTACATTTCATTTACAGTAATTAGATCAACGACAAATTTGTAAGTGAATGAATACAAAATACTGCTGAGAGATGAATGATGTTATTATTGACCAATGATATGATTGATTATCTTCCTACTATTCATGCGGATCAGTCAGGATAGTTTTTCTAGAAGATTCTAGAAGAGCCTAGGTACATCTTTAAGTGATAATTATTTTCTATCTTTTAATCCTAATGTGTCAACAAATTTGGCAGATAAATGAAGTTTAATATAAGTACAGACATGAATGTGCGAGTGAGAGAGCGATATTGACTGATGCAATAACATTCCAATATGGTGTCTGCATTCTGTTTACTATGTTTTATCATCATCTAGTCTTACTAGTGAATGACAATTGACTGATGTGATGATAAATCAATATAAGTGTTAATGGGAAAAATATATTATTACATTATCATAAAATGTAAATCAGAAAATCACACCACAAATAATAACAATTTATTTCATCATTTTTAAAGGAGACAAGTGACAATTTATGCTTAACTCTTCATTTCTCAAAAACTGTTCACACTATTCTCTTTGCTGGTAAGCATGATTTTTACATTAGGTCTATTGTTACATAGAACTCGAGTAATCAAAAAATGTAAAAAAGTAAAAAACAAAAATATCACTCAAGTATAAATAACTAAAAAAAGGTGTGAGTTCCGTTGCTATACTCATGAAGGATTGATGTGTAAACATAAGAATATCTGAATGTAAATCTCATTGTGTATGCGTGCGGATGAGTGTGCACATTGCATATACACACATACACACCTACACATCAACTAACACACACAAACAAGAGTTACAATTTTGTGCGACATACGAGTTACACAAATCTGATGATTGTAATTCTTGTTTATAGCCCTTGCCATAGACCAAGTACTGAAATGTTTACATATCAAAAACTTATTGAATTCAATAATTAGAATGTAAAACGCAGACTACCAAAATAAACTTGCAAAAAAATAATTTCCAGTGTGAGGCACAGATCTTTTTAAATTAGATCAACAGATCAATAGATTAAAAGATTGCAATCTTAAATCATTAGATCACTTTAAAAAAATGATCAAATTTTAAGATCTAGATTTCCATTCTTTAGATATATTAAATCTTTAAATCTTCAAATTAAATCATTTATATTAGGTAACTTAAGTACACAAATCTGATAATCAAATCATATAATATGGAAAATAAAATAATAAATAGGATCTAAAGTCAAAGTAGTCACCTTCTAAGAGGCCCATTTGTCAAACATGTTGATTTTGTTTTTTAACATTGAGAACATACACAATCAATGGATTTGAAAGCAATTCCACAAAAAATAAGTGGTAGAAAGCTGAAATTTTCATGCGACATCTACATAGATTATCTGAAGATTCCCTGAAATTTTGGCTGAAATCGTACGTTTATTTTTTAAGATATCGCTGAAATTCTGTTCAAATCCTGTGATTTTAATAAAAATTCAATCAAGTTGGAGAATATGGACAGAATTTCAACGATATCTCGAGAAATAAACGTACAATGTGAGCCAAAATTTCAGGGAATCTTCAGATAACCTATGGAGATATCTTCTGATAATTTCAGCTTTCTACCGAGAACAATTTTTGTTTAACTGGTTTTGATAACTTTGATTTTGTATGTTTTCAATGTTAAAACACTACTCATCATCCTGAAGTCAACAGGGCTGCTGCTTTACATCCCAAATGACTCAAACTTATTGTTCTACTTTTAATTTTTCACTATTTTCATTTTTCAGTTCTTACATAATGAAAGAGGGGATGGATAGGAAATTGGGAAATGATCTGAAAAATCAGGAAATGATCTAATTAAATAGATTGTAATCTAGATCGCCTTAATTGATCTATCGCCCCACACTGATATTTTCTCAAGGGAAGTTATAAATTTTTAAAGGATCAAAGATTGACAATTCTGAATAATAAGAGCAGCAATTATCAAATAACAGATTTGAATACGTTCAACCGCAAATGGTAACTATACTGATTAAGAATAATCAACAAGATAAATGAACAACGCTGGGGGTTTTCAACTTAATAATTATCTCCTTCAATGGATTTAAAACGACCTGAACACAATACAAAAACACAACAGCAAGCAAGATGGCAATTTTCAACTTTTCAGAAATTAAATCCTTCCATAGAACTAAATTATTCATAAGCTGGAAACATAAATTGCGACTATGACAGGGCAGAAAAAAAGGTAGGTAACATATTCATAAATAAATAATTTAATACTACGATTTCATACTAGAGAATATCCTATCTCGCAGACTACGCTCGATCTCGTCACCGTTTTTCCCATTCCACTCTCCATGTGTCAATTTCACGACCTTCAATCCTAGCTTTTTAAGCTGTCTAATTTTCGGAATTTCATCGCATAACGAAACGCTATTTACACCCAATAACGTGAAGTGAACACCAAAAGTGAACCAGTCCAGGTCATTGTTCAGATTATCACGATTTACGATCATCTGTTCGCGAACTGATGAGAGTAATTGCTGAGGTGTACCCCTCTTATCGAGTGCGAACAATAAGTTAGGTCGAGGTAAATGCGGTAACAGATAACATGTATGAACAAATTCACGGCCTCCGAGAATATTCTCCAATGCACATTTCGTCGCAAACAGGAACCGGGAACTGGTTCGAGAATATCTATGAAGCTCTTCAAAATTTGCGTCGCCAATATCGTCACGCAGAAGTGCCGGTATGCACCAGCAGTAGTACCTTCGTATTTTATCTTTAGCTTCGATATCCAAACGATTTCCCACGTACTCTGGACATTCGATTTCGATGCCGGCGTCGATCGTCAATAACTCCTGCCCTCGAACGTAGTATCCACGAAGGGGGTACCCTGACAATCCTTTCGGATAAGCTCGACGGAGGAACTGCCGACTAAACAGTATATCGAGTAGATCGTTTGGATAGACACCACCTCGCGACAAATAATACATTATCAAGATGAATATTTTAGGTTCTTGCATTAAGATTGCTTTGACGAAGGATTCTTGACGCATGTAGTTCACGACGTGATCGTACACTGCAGAAACTTTGATCAGTTCATCGTAAAATGTAAGGCAATTCAATCCTTTGACGAGCATCTCAACAGGTAGTTCGCACATCTGCTCAACAAATTTCGACGTGAATTTTGCGAAAAACTTGTCGTTAAACAGGGATTTCTCAAACAAACAATAATGAGCCACTTCCACGTAGGCTTGGGCATTCAAATGCTCGGTTTCGGCTAAATGCTGGTATATTCGCTGCACTACGGAGCTGGTAATCTGATCAGAATGGCAGACTTTTTTTCGAAGATGGACGAATCGGCAGAAAAGAACGACTGCTTCTGATGACAAACTGGACAACTCGTGCAAAACAAATTTGCAAAGTTTCTCAAATAAGTATGGCGTATTCATAACTAGTTTCACGTTCACCATGCATTCGAGAAATATAAGAACATCGTTCAACGACATTTCTAACAAATGATCGTTAAAATAAGCTTCGATGTCGTACTTTGGGATGTAGTAAATATGCCACAATTTACGTTCATTCATCAATCTTATGAATTCGGTGACAACATTTTTGTCGTATTTCAAAACCTTGTTCAATCGATTCTTCACGATATGAAAAGCAAATTTGGAAGTCTTCACAGTTGGTAGATAATTAAACAGATTGAAATACACAAGACACTCATTCATTGTCCAAGAAGCAGCTCGAATACTGAATTCAATATCGACGACTTCAGCAAATTTCATTAGATCATTACTAAATTCGAACTTATGTTTCATAGATAGAACCTGTCGTACGAGAACAGCAAGTTGACAATCAGAAATCAAGTTCATGCGGCTGATACTTTTCTTCAAAAACTTATCAAATGATGAGCCATCAAAATCCTCGGGAAATGATCGATTGTCGTAACTTGGAGATAAATGGTCGCTTATTTCATCAATATCAACTGGGAAATGATCATAAACAGTATTTTCGCAAATCGATTTGCAGTAACTTTTAAATGGACTTATGATAACATTTTCAGGCCGTACCCTTGATGAAAGCCTTATAGCTGTAGGAACAGTTCGGAAGGATATACGGTGAATCAGATAAATTTGTCGAGGTAAAATTGAATACATACCAGAAACATGTAGGGCACAAACTGAACTGAAACAAATACCACACGACGAGATTAAAAATACCCCAAAAATGACTACATTACGTTGGTTTACAATTTGTATTACAAGTTATGGTATTGAAATGTGTTGCCCACTAATTAAGTTTGTCACTTGTCGAAAATAAATGTATCATTAAACGAATGGACGCTTACACCCGAACGACTTCTAGTAAGATTCTGTTCGAGAAAAATTATTACGAATACAAACAAAAAAATCGATATCGTAGCCTATACGTCGGGTAGATATCTAAGTATTCGCCATTCGGCTACAACAGATGTATATTTATTTATTGGAGGATTCAATAAAACAGTAATTAATCACGAGAAGATTATATTTTGTATGTTCACCATACGAGATACAGAACAGAAGTGAACTCATTTTAACGTGAGTTCCTGACATACAGAGTTTACATGATTATGTGAGGTCACACAGAAATATTATAGTACGTATTATTAACTGTAGAGTGTACCAAGGTGGAGACGAGATAGGACCATCATATATAGCTGGAATTCTAACACTCCCTCCTGGTACTCATCGTAGCCGACATCTTCTTGAACATTCTGCCATCATTGAATT